>BMAO01029557.1:0-22070 GCA_019973975.1 Trichonephila clavata | reverse complement strand
TTACAAATGAAATCAAAAGTCCAAAGTATATTAAGATATTCGTAACACGTATTATAATGTACTTACATATACAATTTTCAAAATAAAGTACACGCACTACAAAAAACAGTAGCCAATTCAGCTTTTCTTTGCCATATTCATACTCAGCTTCGAATTCGTTATGAACTATTTTCATCTTGGCAGCAGAAACTTTTTGAAAATTTGTTGCTCAGTGTAATCGATAAATCACATTGATTTCTCGATTTTAATTACCTTTCCATAAATACTAAAGAAAACTTTGGATTTTTTCTTTAAACAAAGAACATAATAAAATATCATTTAAATCTACCATTTGAAAATGAAAGGAAAATAAAAGATAGAAAGAAAGATACGTTCACCGCTCCCACATTTTTAAAATTGAACACATTCTTTAACTAAAAGAGTATTTTTGAATATATGTAAGCGAATCTTTACAAGAGAGAACGTAATTTACCTTTGATAAAGAGCATTGATTTTTCATTTACAGTCATAAAACCCACTTAATAGCGTAATTTGATCAAAAATAGAATATAAGTTTAAAACAAAATTATTCAATTTTAAACACCCTTAATGCCTTCCGCACTTTAAAGGCAGGAATTACATTCTCTCTTAGTGCTCGGCAAAATGAATACTAAAAATGATGGCATATAAAAATTCTACTTTCTCAATCTATTCATATCACGGCTAATATAAAAATGGTATCTATGGCTTCTACATTAAAAGAAAACTTAAAAATTTAAACTCTCCCGAAGTTAAAGATTAGAAACGATGCTAGTACATCAAGTGCTTTAAGCAATCTCGCGGAATAATATTAGGAAAGTCGTTACTGCTGCTCATCTTCCAGAAAGAAAATATGCATTAAAAAGTTCTTTAAATGATACTAAAAACCTTCATTCCCAATGTAAAATATTAAAATATCGCATAAACTAGACATATAATTTCAATGAAGATAAATAACCAATGAGATATTTCGAGTTGTATGTATACCATTTTTTATTTCTTCGAAATTTATTTTTACGATAAAGTACCGACCACATGAACGACTTTTGAGAGTAGACCCTTTTACCGTTCAAATCGTGCAGACTGGATTTGGAAAAAGTTCGGCTGGAAGTTATTGATACGTCGTAAAGTGTGTGTAAAATATCTTTAGTGGGATTAGAGGAGTCCCAAATAGAGAAGGGAAATATTTTATTGACTTTGCTTTTTACTAATACGATCAGATGCACAGAGTGCTTGGGACATAAAGACCGCAATAAAAACTTTGTGCAATTTTTTAAATAAAAATAAAGCCATCTATGCTGATGTTGTGACAAACTTTCTGTACCATTTAGATTCAGTAATAAAAAATTAGGTCTTCATATTTTTTCGTCTGTGTGAATTTAATTACAGCATATTCCGACGTATTACGCGCACCTATAATTTTAAACTGTTTATTTTTTATTTTTAAGTAAGTTCTTAGTATAAAACTCGCCTCCTTTTACGAAGAAACCTTAAATGTGCATGCGCGATGCTCATATCTTTTGGAAGTCATTCAAAATATTATATACTGAGTTTTTGAACAACAATATACTTTTAGAATTAAAACCTTAAAAGATATGTGGATGTTTAGTAGTAAAAAAAATTTACAAATGGAGAATTATGTCATATCAGCCTTGATTTAGTTGTGAGTTAATAGTAAAAAAAGGGAATAAAATTAAGCCAGTGTGTGTGTGTGACATAATTCAAAAGTCTTTTAAGGAATGTAGTATTTTTAATTGAACTGAAGATCATTATTTACTTGTCAATGAGAGTAACAGTGATAGTGAATGAAGTGGCGCGCATCCGGCCGGACAGAACCCGCGACCCTCGGATCTGAATTCGAGTAACTTAACCAATAGACCAAAATGATCACATTAGTCCGGAGGTTGTTACTGGCTTATATAGATGATACCGTTACACACTTCCCCCACCAGTGAGGCGGTGGATAAGCGAACAAACGATATAGCTGTGATGGCGAGCTTGGTGCGTGAGCAGTTGTTGCCATTAATTGGAATCAATTGGTGGAGTTGCGTCAAGTAAATTTAACGACTTTGCTGTATCACGTGAGTCTGACGAGTTAGTTTTGCTGCGTTTAGTGAGTCTGGCAAGTTATTTTTGGTTGCTCTTTTTACGGGTAGATGGCGCCACGACAGATCAGAAGATTGCCTTTTTCTGAATTCAGTCAGGGTCACCAATGAAGTGCCGCGCTTTCGGTAGGACAGAACCCGTGAACTTCAAATCTGAAGCCGAGTAACTTAACCATTAGATCAAACTGATCACTTTAGTCTTGAGATTGATACTGGTTTATGTTGATGATACCACTAGAGTGAATATGGAACAAGATTCGATGATGTGCCTTAAGACACAACGGAAAACAAATATGACGAAAGTTTCATGTTATCGAATAATGAAACTCATAAAGTATGTCACTTCCTTTAAAGAAACATTATTTGGATACATGTTGAAACTTTAACTATGCTCAACTTCTCTTTATATTTAAGCCATCATTTTTATGTACGGTATGTAACACGTGCCCTTGAATTTCTATCTTACTTTTTGGTATTAAAAAGGTGAGTGATATACCGGAATATACGGTATTTTTCTTAACCTTTTTGCGTTGTAAGACAAATGAATTTCTTTTTTTTCTGAAATTTTTTTCCGAATTCTTTAAAGTCCCTGCAATATACAGTTCTTGCTCCAGAAATCTAATTCGTAGAAGCTATAAGTACACACTTGCAACTGCATATTTGCTTGAATCATAATCTGTACAAAACTTATTAAAATAAGAATATGAAAAAATAATATCATCAACAAAGTAGTAAAAAATATGAAACCAGATTCGGTGAAATTTCAACAAACTTTATTTGATGTCAATAAATTTTTCTGGAACTGTAAAATAGTCCTTCAAACCCTGACTATTAAACTCCAAGGCTCCCGTACTCGAGACATTGTGACACGAATCTTTCCTTGGAACAAGAGAAGTCACCAAATCACAAAACGCTAGGAAATAATCACAAATACAAATAATGAAGTTAAGCATTTTATTTAAAAAAATCAATGTACTGACTCAAAGGTTATAACATACGCGACCTACTCTCGGACCCGGCTAGAGGTGTGGGAGGAAGTGTAGGATGACTCGCCATAATACTTTCCAACTATTTATTCAGCACACTAATTATCAACAGACACAATTCACACAAGTATTCAACAAAATAAGATTTTCCGATTAAGAGCAAGAGGAGATTTAACTACGAGAGACGCGAATAATGACAAAACTCCTATTAAATTGATCCTCCTTTTATGGATCAATCCACTACTCTAATATTTGAGTTAGAATTTAGCTATGGTGACCAATCCTCACATAAATATCTTCAACTATTTAATTTCTGAAAGGTGCTCTCAATGTTTACTAATACCTGATCGGTAGATATCTTTCCTTGTCGTCAACTTCTCTATATTTCAATCTCCAGGTAACTCCGTCTATCTCTCTATTCCTCTATTTATCTCTAGCTAGAAACATATACTATATATAAAAACCTAATCTGCATATCACGGTTTCTTCTTACAAAAGGTTTGGTTGTGATTGATAGCCCAAACATTTCTCAAGAAGATTAGTTGAAAGACGCGTATAGATCCGTCACAGGGTTACGAGGAAGATCAATACTTTGGTAATAAAAATTCATTTTTCTAAAATACAGGGAAAGCACAAAAGATGGGCTTGAGTTTAAAAAAATAATATTATTGAACCTACTGCACATATAAGTGATACATGAATGTAAAGAAAAATATACCAAGTTTCTTTCAGTTACAAATGTTCAATGTGTGACCCTTTTGTTACTCGGCAACATCCAACCTGTAATGCAGTTCATTCCATACATTTTGTAGCATCACCCTCAATGGTTCGTAATGCTGTACAAATTATTACTTGTCAGCTGCTATTTGCTGTATCAATTGCGAATGATACGGCTTGAAATTTAATCATTTTTGCAAAATTTTCCATACCTTTTTTTCTGGGGCATTCCAAGTTCACAGGTGGCAACTCTCTGTGGCAAGAATTCTTTGTCATTGTCGCCATGTTTGAATTTAATCATAGTGACCTTGAATGTACTGCAACCTGTTTATCATTGATAAGAAACATTTTGGCATATTTCCCTTTACATTTATATATCACTTATTCTAATATGTGCAGTATTTTTGGTAATATGATTTTTTTAAAAATTGTGTCCATTCTTTGTATGCACCCTGTACTTACAGACAATCAGAACTGTAGTTCCCATAAAACGACAGAAACTCTACTGTTTGAAATATTATCGCAAATCTTACGTTTAAAAAAAGTTTTTCGATAGTTTTCCAAAATGGAATTTTATTTGAAAGCCAATGAGTGCCTAGACTTAGAAAAGGAATTACTAACTAGCTGAGATTATAATTCTAAAATTAGACGAGAAAACATCCGCATTTCTAAACGCTTACTTATCAACTAAGTAACAAGTATTAGCTATCTATTCCCAGGATCATCTCTCTTTTTCATTTTTATTTTATACTCAAGAACTAATCTGTATTTTTTATTCACACTGTAAGAAAAAGCGGTAGAATTAAAAAAATTTTAATAAAATTTTAAACATAATTCCCCCCATGTAAGTTTGAATAAGACACCACGCGAGCAGGCCGCTAGAACTTCACTAAAGAATACCAAAAAACATAATCGTTATTGAAAAAAAATATTTCGAAAATTATGTTTCAGTTTATTTTTATTGCATTCAATTATTAATAAGTTTTGTAAAGTTAAGTCTTTATCAATTTTTGTTCATAATTCTAGTTTATAGAAATTACGCTGGCATTCAAAATTATTGGTGAGAACCATGGACTCGCTACCTTCCCTCCAATGTCCGAGAAATTGACCATTACTGTAGTGGAGGCTGAACGGTTTGGGGAGGGATTACGTTGGATGACCGCACACACCTCCATGTCTTTCAAAAAGGCACTGTGACTGCTGTAAAGAATAGGAATGTGGTCTTGGACCCCTATGTTGGCCTCTTCACGGATGCAGTTTTGATCCTGAGTTTAAAGTAATGAATAACAACACGAGGCACACATAGAGCTCATCTGGTCAACGAATTTCTGGAAAAGAAGGATATTCGCAGAATGGATTGGTCATTTAAATTTCCATAGCTTATCCATATAGAGCAAGCCTGGGACGCCCTGAGGAGGGCAACTGGCAAACACCCCTCCGAGCACCATCCAAGATCTGCAAACAGAGTTGCTGTACGAGTGGGATTAATTATCACAGAAACTTATAAATTCCTTTATTTCCGGTATAAAATCACGGTGTGTGTGAGGCCTGTTTATCTGAAAGAAGGGAGTATACTTCCTATTAAAACATTTTTTGTGGTTATATTCTGCGACAACTGTTTCATACCTTCCGACTTCGATGAGTGGTACACACGATCATGAATGTGTATTTAACTTCGAATGGTTTGTATTTATATATATATTCCAAATTTCATCAAAATATGTCCAGTAGTTCCAGAGATAATCAGCAAAATCTAAAAATTATCTTAATTCTGAACACTAGTATAGATTATTTAATGTAAATGCTGAATGGTGATATTCTACGATTAATTTTGATGAGAGAGAAAAAGAGAAGAATGTATTTCTGTATATTTCATAAAATACTATACAAACCAAAACTTCAAAAGCCTTTTTAGTTCTTAGCATTCAGTAGTGAAATATTTCGCATGAAGTACTGATGCTCACCATCTTCTACAACGTTATCTTTTCAATGCTCCGTACCTTTCCTAGAGAATCAGATGTCATTGGAGAAACAGAAAAACAACTGACAAAAAAGAATATAAAAAAAAAGCAGCCTTTCATTTTTCCCTGAAATTTATTCTGCTAAGACATGAGCTTTCAAGAACACACAGTGAAAAGTTAAAAGTTGAGTCTCTCTAAAAATAAATAAGTTTAAGCGAGCCAAAAGTAAAGGAAATACAAATCCTTTTCATATAGTTTTAAATTATTTTCTGGTTCTTTAACATGTAAACAAAATCTCAATGTGACTTATTCTAGATCAGTTCATGTTTTTTTTTCCTTCTGCTTTCTCCATTCAATAAAAAAAAACATTTTTTTCTCATGTTAGGTAATTTTACTTTCTTTTTTAATTGAAACAGGCACAAGAAAAAATTTTGGATAGTATAAAATTATACAGAAGGGATAGTGTTTTTCTTTCAGAAATTCCCTTATGAATTTTTTTTATTAAACGCAAAAGAACCTTCAATCTTTATTTTTTTTTTAAAAAAATCCAAATTAAAATTTTTGACTAAGAAAGGCGTGTTGTTGACGTCAGAAAGCAAAACTTTACGACAAATTATTGAACCAGTCATTTTCTTAATAGTTTAACCAAAATACATTGACAAAAAAAAAAGAAAATTTAATTACAAAAATAATATTTTAATTTATTAAAATTTTATGTCGTAAAATACATCTTTTAAATCCAAAAACACAGCACGACAGAAACAGTGGCCATTTACTTTCAATGTTCGGTCATAACCCTTATTTTGTTCATGATTTAATATTGATATATGAGATTTTACCATAATTTAACGTTACACACAGTGATAAATAAAAATATAGTTTTTGTGAACTATCACATAATTAGCAATTTGAAATGAATTCAAACAGTAATTAATTTTTAAAAAATTTTTTTATTTGACAGTATTATTTTAAACTAATCTTTCCAAAAATTATAACAAATTAAGAATTATTTAACAAACTTCTGGTAAAGCATTCAACTCATAATGATAGTAGAAAATATCGAAAGAAATCCCGTTATTTGGAAACAAGCATTTCTAAATCATTTCGGTATATATCTATCACCTCTCATTCAACAAATTGGCGTCTTCCTTTCATCAAATCCCAGCTGTCGAGTTCCAGTTGACCCTGTATGTATAACGCCTTATTGGTGTAAAGAAAATACAGCTAACAGCCTAGTTGACTTGCCGGAAGACAGAAGGAACTGATAAAAGGGTGAAGAATATATTTATTTTTCTTTCTGGAAGTCTATTGAGATATTGCCTGGAGCAAATGAGTTCACAGCAACAACAAATGACTTTTCTATAGATATTAGACAATCGTTTCTTCTTATATCAAAGCCAATACTTGGGCTATCTTAGGAAAACCCATTTTCAAGCCTTACTGAATACTTAAGTGCGTATATAAATAAAGAAGGATCTTTTTATAGGGGAAATAATATAAGAACTAACAAATAAATATATCATGTATTAGAAAAGGTATCACACATTTTTTTCATGACTATAATAATCTAGGATTTTATTCTACTATTATTCGAATATACAGAATTTGAGTTAACGTAAAATACGGCGTATAAGGTGCACTTTGAACACACAAAATAAGATCTGCATTAACGGGTGCTCGTTATACACCGCGTATAAAAATGATAGTTTCAAAAACAAAAAAAGAAAAGAGTATTAAAAAATTGGACTTTTACATAGATTGGAAGGATTGATTAAAAGGAAATGACGTACCAAATTAACTTAAAAGGATGTAGTTTTAGAAGTATATTATATTTTCAAAAGCCTGGGATAATACCTCCAATAAATTACTTCAAACTATAAGAACATTGCAAAAATAGGTTTAAGATTCTTTCGTAAAAAATGGGGTTCACGTTATACATAATAATAAAATACGAATATACCTAAAAAAAAAATGTAGCTTGAAAATATAGATGCGCATTACATACACCGATCTGCGTTATATGCCGGATTTTACTGCAATTATTTTACTGACTGGTATTTAAACATAATGTTGTTAAGTTGTTGCAATAAACGTATGCATTTTTATATATGTAAAAATTAAGGATTAGTGGATATATTTTTTTTCCAAAAATTATTACACATCTTAAGTCCGGTGGCTGAGTATCGCGCATCCACGCCCCATGTCTGGGGTTCAAATCCCGCCCTGGGCAAGGTTGACTCAGCCTTTCATCATTTCAGTGGGTCGATAAATGAGTACCAAGTTTGCTTGGGAAATGAACACTGGGGGTTTCACGTCAGACTGACCAATGACCGAAACATCAGCCCATGCACCCTAGCGCTTAAGGTCACGTTTACTGAGATAGGCACAGTAGACTTAGGCCCTCATGGGCTATGTCGACACTGAGTTCAGTATGATACAATTTGTACCATCCATGATGAATACAATTATTTTTTTTATAATATGTAAGGTATCATCAAGACTTCTAACTTACATTTCTTTATTAAATAGCTGCTTTTTCTATTTATAAAAATATTCAGTGCTATATTCTAAGCATAGTACTGATTAGTTTAAAAATATGTGATATCAAGAGCATATCATCTTGTTTTTTATATATAGCATAATAAACGGATTTCGAAATTTTTTCTGCTGACACTAATTAGAGAAGTCAATCAGTTTTTAACGTCCACTTTATCTTGAAAAATTAGAACAATAAAAAAGAAAGTAAAAAAGTAAAAGATCTTTGGAATGTAAAAAACGTCATGCTCATTATACAACACTTTTTTGAAAATATTAAATATATATATATATATATATGTGTGTGTAAATATAATATGCATGTGTGTGCGTGTGCATGAAATTATTTTATTTTACAAATTAATAATATGCGTTTTTAATTTACTATAACACTCTAACTACTTTGTAATAATAATTTATTATTAATACTAGTTGGTTTGAACAGAATAAGAAAGGAAAAAATACATTAATTTATAATGACTTACGCGTATACACTAAATCAAGCGTGTCAAAGGCTGACTTGGGCCATACAAACATGGTTGAATTTAAGGTGGGCCGCAAAAAAATCAAAATTCGTAGAAACGTAGGTTTTTTTCCGAATAATATATTACAACAAACATATATAAAAGGACATGAAAAATTTTATATGTACGTCCTAAGAGTTGACATGTTTTCTTTGCTGCTATCTTTCCTAATTCGGGAGAAATTTTGACCTTTTATTAAAATATTGGAATATATTTAACGGGCCGAGAAAATTCTGGTTGTAAGCCGTATGCATCCCGCTGGCCGCGGGTTTGACATTCCAGTACTAAATATTTAGAAATTAGTTAACAATTCATAATAATATCACTGATTTATACCGGAAAGTCTACACATTATTATTTTTTTAAAGGTTTCAAAAATGTCAATCTAGTAGTTTTTTAAATATTTTTAACAAGCTTTTTTCTCTTATTGTCCTTATATAAAAACTAAATTTTAGAATTTCGTCTTTTTGTCCATAAATGAAGACTCTCAGTAACTAAATTTTTAATTATAAGTAAATATTGAGAATTAATTATTTAGATATAGATATTTCTGAGAAAGTTAGTTTACTTAATGCGAAATTTATATTTATCAATATATCAAAAATAAATAAATAAAGCATTCCATTTTATTTAAAAATTTTATTCAAATAATTATAAGCCCAATAATTTCATTTTATAGGTACCCCTTCTCCTTGGGTTTAATAATAAGAAGACAATTATGTGTTATTTCAATCCCTGATCCAAAACTCAAACGCATATTGCTAAATATATCACATAACAATTAAACAAAACTTAGGAAGTTTATTGACATATATAATCTGAAGGACGCGAACCTTCACAATAAATTCTCGCTAATTCTACTTCTTAAAATAAATTGTAGCCTCAGGAGACTATTAGAACAAGAGTCTTGCTCTAAAGGAGAGCTTAAACTGTTTATGTTAGAATATCACTTTCCTGGAACTGTTCGACTGAAAAATTAACAAAGCAACAAGAAGTAAAGAAGTAAAATAGAGGGTTGGTAACAAAGGATGTACACTAATTAAATTAATTTCAAAATCAGGTCCTTTTGGTTGAATAATTGGAGAACTGAAGGGAAATTAGACCCTATTTGATAAGCATATATAACTAAATGATGTGTTTTGTTCTTAATGGAATTTAATAATGCATGAAATATAAATTTCAAATATTAGTTGAAGAAAAATAATTTTTTATACTATAAAAGAACAATAAAAGAGTCGATTTTTAGTTAGCAATTTTCCTTTATCTTTCGAAGAATCAAGTAATATAAAAAAAATTAAGTCAATTCCTACTTCGGTCAATAAAAAAATTTTTATTTTATATAGCTACATTTTTTATTAAATAGTTATAATTAATATAAATATGTATATACATATGACAGAATCACAATATTAAGTGACAAAATAGAAAGCGATTTTCCTTGCAATTTTCAATTTTCCTTTCTATATATGGTGTTGGACTATTTTTTTGTTTGGTACTCTTTATTCATTAATTAAATTTAATTATTCTAATAAAATAGTACAGTAAAAAAGAAATCACATTCTCAGAAATTAGGCCATCCCGGGCTAATCCAGGGGGGGGTATTCGAACCCCCAACCTTTGGATTAGAAGTCCATCTCATTATCCATTACGCTACAGGTACACGACAAACGATTTTCCTTTCTATATATGCTGTTGGACTATTATTTTTGTTAAACTTATTATTTTTTAATTTAATTAATGAGTTAATATTTGAAAAACCGTATTAACATCGTCATTAGCTACAAATGACTTAGTTTAAAAAAATGTTTCAGTTGCTTGGCGACCGCTTCCGGTCGCCAAGCAACTTAAACATTAAAAAAGCAAAGTCTGAACTTAAACATTAAAAAAGTAAAGTCTGAAGAACTTTCAACTTTAAAATTATGTTGTTTTTTTGCTTCCAATCCCCTTGAAGCACACTCAGAAAAGCATACACCGAGTCCATTTTATCTTTTATCATAAGAATGTCACAAACCAGGTCTTGATCTCCAAATAACTGTCCCAGAGAAATACCCCAGCAGTTCAGAAGATGAGCAGGAGAGAGAGAGCAGGGACAAGTAAAGAAAGACTTTAGTCACAGTCATACCACGCAGATGACCGCCTCTAAAACGTGCTAAGGCCGTCTGAAGAGCTCTGGATCTCCTGCACTGTAGAGATAGGCCAGGACTCCTAGCTGCGTATCAGTGGTGAGCGGGAGAGTTTTGCCAAGTTAGATTCACTTCAGCTCTACGGAGGGAATGAATTTCGAAATGGTTCAAGACAGAGGAACTGAGGTCAGGATGGGCACATCCCCTACCAGCCAGCTAATCAGCGGTCTCGTTCCGAGGCACACCCACATGCCACGGTATTCACTGGAGACACACTTATTTCCTCTGACCAAGCCTAGCCAATTTGGAAATAATATTCAGACCAGTACTGTCCGTAATCTTTGGCCATTTCTTCTAATATTGGATCGAGCTCCTGCTGTCTGTCGAGATCCAGATACTATCCTTATTAGTATTGAGAGCGTGATCGAGAGCACCACTGATAGCAATGAGTTCCAATCTAAAGACGGAACAGTGGTAAGAATTCCTGATGCTGATTTTAACATCACATTGGGCATTAAGATTATTAACATTAAAACAAACAGTCAAATTCCCAAACTTAAACATATTAATCCAGCATTTAATCATGTTAACACACACATCTTTAGAAACATAATAATAATCTCTCAATCTGTTGAATAAGCAGATCGCATTGTGACGGATCTGTACGTGACCTTCACACTAATCCTCTTGGGGGACCTTTGGGGCTAGCATTCGCGTCAATTCACAACCATCCATTTCACGAGGAAACCCTGATATGGAGATTAGTTTGACTATATAAAGTCAGGGTTTTTTGTAATTGTAAGATAGAAAGATAGGAGAAACTGTTGTGGACTTTTGAAGGTGAGATATAATTGATTTTCACAACTTGAGTTAAGAATGCAGTTTGCCACTATACTAAATTAGTGGATTGGGAATTTATAGTCTAAGATGGATTAGATTAAATTAAACTGATTACTTGCGCTTGTTTACTTAGGGTTCATTGCTTTCTTTATATCACTCCTAGGACATCCTCTTGTAGTTTAACTTGTGGTTCATTAGCGTGCTTGTATAGTAATAAAATAATTATTATGGAAGTTTCTGGTCATGCTTTGTCCCCCCCCCCCCACATACACCCTTAGGTAGGCAGGACGGTGAGGGAGCGACTTCAAATAAAAGTCGCTCACAGCATACATTTATATATTAAGGGAAGAACTCATGCCATAGGAGAAAAGAATTTGTACAAAACTTTATGTAAATCAGATGCGGAAGCTCGACAGCGGTATGATTAAATAGTATCACTATCTTTATACTTCACCTAGAGAAAACTCCAGGTGAGATAGAAAATTGAGGTAAAAGCAAGTTCAAGGTTTACTTCCCCCATTAAAAGAATATTCAAAGAAATTTCATTTTTGACCTGAAATTTGAAGTAAATTATTTATTGAGTTTGTAAAAAAAATCTATAAAGAAATTTTACTGCGAGCAAAGCAGTTATTAACTCTAGGGCTATTTTATAAAATAAAAATGTGTCACACATCATTTATCATTACAAAAAATGAGCAATTTAAATTTAATTTTATTCAATATTTGATTATCTAGGTTTTAAATCGAGTTAAATGGGGTCGATTCCTCACCAGAGGGTGCTGTGATCGTTTGCCGATTGTAACGTGATTATCAAGTAAACAATATCAGCTAATCGTTCCTGATCTGTTTTTTATGTCTGAAAAACTACAATTCTTTGAATTCGAAATGCTCAGAAAATATTTCAGATTGTTTTAAAAACTTTAACTATTGTCGCCGTATTTAATAAAAAAAAATAACAAAATAAATAATAATCCTTACGTATTGTCGCAACCTATTGGTGACATTATATGAAACGAAGTATATGACTGTCATTTCAGCGCATGCTACACATGCGAAATTGGAGTCGCCAACTTGGCGAATTATCTTGAACGTTGGCGATTGTTGTGATAGTACGTAAGTACCAAAATAATTAAAAAGTACTCACATTTTAGTCGAAATATCTTCTGGAGCATCTTTTAATTTCTGTAATACTGAAGATTTATTCCTTCTCTTCAAAATTCTTTGGGTAGATGGTGGCTCGGAAAAACAGAATTTTGTAGAAATTGAATTTGGTTTTACTGTCCTTCAGTTCGTGAAAGGCTGATACATAAGGCATGCTTCTTCAAAATGATTGGAACATACTGATGAAAAGTTAGATGGTTTGAAGTTTGTTTGATCTAAGTTTTGTATCTATCTTTTAATAAATATGGATTTCTCAGTGAAAACCAAAAAACACTTTCCGTCCTACAGTCATTATGGCAATTTGATACGCTACAATATTTCATTTTGTTACATGAAAGTAGATACAAATTCGAAAATGCCTCCAAAATACTCAGTCGAATGAAACACGTGGGTATTTGTTGAGCGTACTATCATGTTATTATGACGTCGGATAAAGCGAGTCCATTACAGCCTCAAATAAAAAACGTGAATGATATTCCAATGGGAAAAAAAAAATTTCTGAACTCATTTCTCTGTTAAAGCTAACACATCTCAAATTTTATTTAAACCTCTCAATTTTGATAACATACAAATTTAATTGATAGCATTAAAAAAAAGGATCTAATTCAATTTTTTTCAAAAAAATAAACTAAGTTTAAATTGCAAAAAAGCACTGATTCCTATAACAATAAATCCACTTATTGCCTTAAAGTAATAAGCAGACAATTACCATGTAAGCATTTTGCATTGAATATTAACGCAGATATATTTAATAACAGATTAGAAAAAAATGAATTATCGAGCGTTTACTCGAGTAGGATTTAAAAAAATATAAATTTCAATAACCTCATTAAATGTTTTTATTGATAAATCTAGTTTCTTCCATATTGATTTATTCTCGCCTAGCACCACAAGCTATTTATTAATATAAGTAAGAAAATTTAAGTTTCCCAAATGAGCTTGTTTTTTTAATTGCTGTGTCTTATTAAAATTGTTTTCGAATAACAACCCAATCTAAAAATTTTTCAAAAAGTAAAGATTAATTTTCATCTCAAGGCAATTATTTATCGATCGGTTTATTGAAAAATATTTCGTTTTCATTTATCGGATTTTTGCTACTGTTATAGGTTTTTATAAACCGTGTAATTATAAGATGACGAAAATAACGTCTTCAAATTTCAACGCAAGAAAACTGTTCAACGTAAAAAATTTATATTAAATTATAATTGAATGAAAATAACTATACAAATATGAAGTTAAAAACATAGTCTTGAATATGACAACATAATTTCTCAAGCAGATTTAATTAGGGATTGCAATACTGGAATACCGGGATACCGAATACCGGTATTTTGAGTCATTTGTACAATTTTGTAATAGCGGTATTCACAAGTTTAAATACCGCTTTTTCGGTATTTGCTAGAAATTTTTTAAATTGTCTCCACTATATGTTCAGGGATAGCCAACATAGCAAAATAGTATAAGTTTTGGTTGCTTTTTTTTTTCGTCGTCCCATAATCGTCATTACTTTTATTGCTCCTTCAAAACCTTCGTTAAAGATAATGGCTGATAAGTGTGTTGCAATTTCAACGTTCTTATGGCCAGAGTGTAGATGCTTTGAAGCAAAAGTCTAAATCAACGAATTTATAGATTCGTTATTGTTTTGCAACTTTGCGAGAAAGATGTAAATCACTTTTGCAAGTTTTACATATTACCGTTTCAGAAATAACAGCAAATACTGAAACAAACTCCAAAGTGCAATATGCGAAACTTGGAGTGATAAAAGCCTCCATGTTCATGCTGTTTTTTTTGTTTTTGTTTTTTTTTAGTTTTCTCCCAGAAGTTGATGTAAATTCCGTATCATTTTGGGCGGTAAAACGGTTTCCACTTAACTTTCCGCTTTTTATTACGACCAGGATGAACATTTCAAGTCGTACTTCCTTTTCAACCACTCATTAAGAAAATAAATAATTTGTAGCTGCTGTGCTCTTCGAAGCTAAACCAAGACTAAAACAAGTTCGACAAGGTATTCAAGAACTATAAGTATTTCCTTTGAAACCTGTACAAACTTGTTAATACTTGTATGAACGTATATTTGTATAGAAGGGTCTCAAGTATGAAGCCGACAGTACACAATATGCCCAGGTGTCGACTGCCAACTCAGTGCTTCGAACAGCTGTTTCTTCTAACTGTTGTGTCTTCATAACGACTTCGAAATTTAAAAAAAAATATCTTTACCACCGTATTCTAGACATGTTAAAAAAGCGATTTATGAAGAATAAAAAATTCGATTTTTGGAACACAACACAGGGGGGACCTCATTAAGACCAACATATAGCTGTATTTTCAGCATTTTTACAGAATAAAATTTGTTCTAATTAGAATACATAAATAAATAATTACATATATGTGTAGAATATAATAGATTCTGTTTCATAGATCGAGTATTTTATGCTATAAGTCACAAAGAGCAAATCAGTTCTTCAAAAACGATGAAACTTTATTGTAGAAAAGCAATTCTTAAAATACTAAAGCACTAGAATTCGAATAATAAATCCCAGAATAAAAATACCTGCTTAATAAATCACAGAAGGTCTTCACACTTTCTACAGCACTCAAACCCTTCTAAAAGTGTCTAAAAATACAAATACGTAATGTTTAAGATTATTCGCAAACACTCTCTTAAAAATAACAAGTAATAGGTAGTCGAATCTTCAACGGTCAAAACAATACTGGCTCATCTTCAGTGAGCGGCTTCTATTTATAATCCACGCGGAATTTTCCCTAAAGATCCACTTACGTCATAGATCATGGTATTAATAGATTTCTCCAGTAATTTCCAGAACCATCCATATGGCCGTCAACACGTCAAAAGTGGTTGCTAAAAATGATGGTAGCTTCGTTCTATCGCCAACATTTCACCAAGTTCCATTAAGTCGCCATTATAGTGTAGGAAACGGCGTTGCTTGGGAATATTACTATTTTAACACAACATAAATACAACAGAAAGTAATGTTGACATATTACACATCCATACCTAAATTATTTACACTATTTCAAGCATTCATTACACAAAATCCGTATCAATACTTTATTTTTTTTTAGTTTATACCCAATCTAAATTTCATCGTTGAAATTCGTCAAATTACACCTAAAGTTAAAGACATCATTAATAATTCATCAATCATATAATGCCTTGGTAATACAAAGCAAAACTGGCTGCAATTTCAAATTTCTTTTTTTGGTAATCAGCATCATTTGAAATCAGAGATGATTTTAATTTTTGATTTCTTCATAAATGGTTAGCGTTAAATCCAGAAGACACCTCATTTTGCAATCAAGAGTTTTTTTACACATTTCTTGCCCATTTCCATAAAAGAATTTCTATTCTAGATATAAATGTAGAGAACAAGAAATTTCCTACATAAGTAGAAAGTATCTATGTGCTTCTATTAATTTTTTATAATAAGGAGATTATCAATTCTTTGAACAGATGTCATTGCTTTTACCTAACTCTAAAAGATATGAACGTGTCTTTTGAAATCGGATTCCAAAACAATTTTTTACTATAGCATCTATCTTATTTTAAAGTATTCATCAGTAAAGTAAGCATCTTTAAATTCTCGGATGTATTTATATTATACATGATTTTTAAATAAATATTACATGCTTTTTCTGAATCTTTTACGATATAGATCATTCGGATGCATTGTATGTAATAATGTAAATTAATATTTACTTAAAATTTGCAACTTATTTATTAATATCTAAACTATAACTGCGAATACCCTATTTCAAAAACACTAGTCCAATTTATATCATATTAAAGGATTATAACCTATATTTTGTCAGATTTATTCGTGATTTCTTATTAAAAGGATTAGATCTTAAATTTTTAAACAGCTCTGTTGGTGATTTCTAGTAAAATAAAATTTTATTTGCTTACACGTGTCTCACTTAGCCGATGAAGTTTCCTTTAAAACCAGGGGACTTCAAACTTTTTTCGAATCACGGAACCCTTAGAGTTACATGATGTTCTAGAGAAGCCGCATTACCCTCCCCCTTAAAAAAATATTTCTTTTGATAATATTTAAAGTAGATCAACATATTACAGGTACTTTTATGGAAGGACAACTTTAAAACCTCTGCATTTTTTTTATTAAATTTTTTTAACATAATAGGTCAGACATGTTACCTACCACTTAGTAGTTAGGATATGTGCTTGTATTTTTTTACACAAACTGTCGAAGTCCAAGCCTATTGAACTAATCTGCAGTCGCATTTCATATTTTGCGTTTAATTCGTTTTTATATTTTGTTTTTGTAGCTACTCATGTTGTGATAATGCTCTTCACTTAATTTAATTGTTCTGGACGGTATTAAAATGTTTATATCTGTGTGAAAAATCCTGCGTATTTTGTAAGAATTTCCAATCTAAAATGCAGGGTTCTTCTTGCTCAAATTTAGATTTTAGTGTAAAATCTATGGATATATCGATAAGCTCTCTCTCTCTCTCTCTCTCTGTTCCCTTTCTTTCTTTAAAGGTGTCCCTTCCTCGTATGTAAAAAGGCGCATTTTCATGAGAAAGCTATTTAGCTTTGCAAAACATTACACTAACAAGTGTAAAATTATTCCGTGAAACCCAGGATAATTTAGCAGATAATAGAATATTCCCAATCTAGTAGGCGGCATATATAAAGAAAATGTTTTACTATTCGTTACTTATATTACAATAAAAACTTAAAAAGTAAAACAAAATAAAGTTAGATTATGTGTAAATAAAATTTTCAGTTTCAATGGGTAGGATGAGCTTTAGTAACTTGTGGTTATATAAATTTCACAGAGAACATTCCTGTTTACATACTTTTTTACAATTTTCATTTAGATTTCTTATTGTGACTCATGGAAACCCTAGGTATGCCTCGTGGAACCCCAGGATTCCGTGGAACACAGTTTGAAGACCGCTGCTCTAAAATATACGCATAATTTCTAAAAATAACTAATATTTCCCTTCGCTTGAACATGGGTTGTATTTTTGCCATGCCATATTTTCCTGATTTTCTTTAAATTTTAAATGAAAAACTGAATAATTCTCTGTCTTGTTTTTTGGCACTCTTGCGGAGTGGATGATGAATTCTTTGCCCACATCTTACGTACGACTAAATTACTCTCCTATATTTAAATAAATACTTTAGTTGCTGCTCGGCCTTTCTTTTGTTACGACTACATGCAAAAAAGCTTAATGCATTACTTTGTATATTAAACATTATTTTTGAAAAAAAAGCTGTTATTTTGGATTCTCTAGTATAATTTTTAATAAATTTATATCTTTATATTAATTATAAATCATAGTAAAACCATTTTTGTACATTCGCTTTTTTATTATATTTAAGTACATTTCTAAAACTTTCTAACAATTATGAATTGTCAAAAGTGTTTTATGATTGACGTTTTTATTCATTATTTGTGTTAGAAATGGTTACAGAGTTATACTTCTTCAGAAGCATAAAGCTCTTCGTGACGGAAACATTTAAAGAAATGCTTTGCTTAAAGTAATGAATGACTTATCCCGCTCGGTATGAATAATTCAAGCATAATTATATGCAAATCATTAAGTTAAATAGGAAGGTTTGGGTTAAGTGAAACACTTAGATATGAATAACTTCTATGAATAAATTGTCCGCACTTAACAACATTTCAACGTTCACAACAGATTCGAACCGCATCTTACATTTATTGAGTTATCTTAAGTTCTATACCGTAAAGGTGTGTTTTAAACTTTGAGCATAATAACGTTTTGTTTGTCAATCCTTGTATAAAGTCACTGTATAATAAATGTTACAAATAAAAAAAATTCTAATTTCAAATATTGTGATTTTTTTTCTTAATTCTTTTGAATATCAGGAATTTTGAAATCGAAGGCTTGCAGAATAAAAGCTTTATTCAGCTTTTACTTGGCAGGAGAATGTAGACTTATCTCAACGTTTTCCAAATGTTATCTCACGAGTAACAAAAGGTAAACTAATGTATTACTTTTATTTCTGTATTAATATATTATGTTGTTTAAATAAATGTAATAATATAATAGCAAAAAATGTTTTAAATGTTTTAAACTTCTTAAAGGAAATTGAAATATTAAATTATGGTATTAGACATATAACTATGTTAAAAACGTTAAAAAATTTGCTTTTAATTTCGCGGCATATTAACTTTAAAGAAGATCATATATTTAAAATCCTTTTTTTTTTCAAACGTAAGTTTACTATATAACTGATAATAAAACTATTTTTTTTTAAAAAATCCTGCTTTTGTTGGAAAATAAATTAACACTGTAAAATCAATTCTATTTATATCTAAATTGTAGAAGTCCCTTTTTCGAGATTAAATTAGCTATAAATATTTTGTTAATAAATTCTGGCAAATTAAAATAATCCATTGAATTTGCATTTACTTCAAAACTCTAGAACATCAAAAATAAAATTATAATATATTACATTTGCGTCGTTAAAATACTGGTATGTATGAAAAAAAGAAACCTGACCTATTCACCTGAGCAGTTTTTCATCACATAAAATGAACCCCTTGATTCTAAATTCATTTATTTATAAGTAGGTGTGTGAAATAAGCTTTAAGGTAGAGGAAATTATTTCTGGAATATACATTTTGGCCTTAGTTCGATCACGAAATGTCACAGACAAATCTTCCATTTCCTCATTTGCAATTCTAATTACGCAATAAAGAAAACTGAATATCATTCGATGGTTTCCTATTTTATTTTGATATCTTGGAAAGTATTTGATTCTATAATTTCGGATTTGATACAATGCAATTTTGTTTTCCTAGATGGATCGGATTCAGTGTGAATCTGTGTGTGTTTGTACATGTGTATGTTTATTATGTATAGCAGTCATGTAATACGTTCAGTTAAGTTTTGTAAAATGTATTTAAAAAATTCTGAGAGTTTTATGGAATCCAATAGCATAAAAATGCTGTAATAAGGGAGAATTCTTTGTATATTAAGAAAAATGCTTCTATTCAGATTGAAGGTATTCGCTTACGATGTTTACTTGGTGAAGATGGGCATTGTGATCCATAAAGACAAATTTTGTACTCATGGCACCCGTAAACAAACGTAAATGTTGTTTCAGAATCATGTCCCTATAAATTCGGCCAGTCATGATTCCGATTGGAACAATCAAATATATTATAGAGCCAAGTAAAACTTCACCCAAAATGAGCAATCTCACACCACCGTAGCCGTACAGTTCATTGATGTTGCCTTAGATGCGACAGGTACTTGGCGTTCTCCATATGAAAGCCCGATATAGATAAGGTTTTAAGCTAAACCTAAACTCGTCGGAAAACATCACACATGCCCACTGTGACGATGTCTGCACACATACATTGCCTGTTCTCTACTCCAGGCTAATTATTGGAGATAGTGAGTTACTGTGAGTGAAACACATCTGAAAAGCCTGCGAGCATATAATCCAATATGTCCCAAACGTCTGTTAACGGTTTGTTTTGAAACTGTTGAACCTGTGGCTGCAGATAGCTCATGAGACAGGCCGGATGCTTTACTGCGTCTGCTTCATTTTGGAGTTACGCGAAACATCATCGGGCTTCATTGGGTAACTCGGTACTGTAATGTCCACTGACATTTCCATCATCTTGGATAATTGCCAAAGCCTAGTGACGACAATTGTGGTAATTCCAAATTCCTCTACCACTTCCATCTGAGTACGCTATATGCCATGCTGCTGATAATTTTACAACGTAAAAAACATCCTCATGATTCCGCTTTGTCATAACTATTCAGTTATGTCACTGAGTGACTTAAAAAAGCTTGTGATCAATTTTACTTCTTTGCCAGCATTCGTAATATACTTCATTTTTACACTCTCGTCATTGTGAAGTACTATCGGTATCATCTCGTGGCTTCCTGTAATTTGCATATAATTATTGAAGATGTGTGGTAATTGTACAAGTGAAATTTTTAGTCTCGAGTTCGGTTTCCCTGTGACTCTGAACTATCCTTAATTTATAGACAGGAGTGTATTTTCGTATTCCAATGAGACATCGATTCGCCATAGTTATTCTCTTTTGGATTTCAATAGTACAATTGTTCCTATTGGTAATTTCAAAACCTAAATAAGTGAAACTGTCAACACAACTTCAAAATTATACTCTTAAATATTAAAGTGGAAATTGTTATAATTTTCTGATTTTATTGTTATATAATCTTTAATAAGAATGCATGTAGTTATGCGTAGAACAATAGAATTTTTTTATATAATAATATGAAAAACAGTTCCAAATTATGTTATCAATATTAAAAATTGCTATAATAGCCCTAAAAGGAAAATTAGTGCATGCATTCTTTTTAGAATAAAATTACAAGCATTTGACTGTCAATAAAAAATAGTCTTTTGAAGATAATTATTATGAAATTTTGACCTAAAGGGGTATCTGACTACTTGCGACAACTTTTTTTTTAAAAAATGAAGATAAAAGGATTTTTTTGTGGTTCTTAGATTTGTTTAGTAAATTTTAAGAAAAGTATGCTAAATTTAAGAAGAGAAAAATAAATTATTATTTTTAAAATGGGAAAAAATTGCTAAGCATTTACAAAAAATAATATAAACGGAGCCCATTCTGTAAAGTTTAAAAGTTTATGAGCAAATTTTCAATTCTTATGTGTTACTATGTTATTCATTTTTAAATTGCCTTCAGGGTAAGAGATATTTTAGTTTTTACAAAAATTAGAGCAATTTATCTTAATTATTATATGAAATTGTTTAAAAAAACTTTGATTATATTAACGTAGACAACTATAAATTTTGTTATAAAACAGTGATTGATAAAAAAGTGATAAAACACTAAAAGTTAAAACACTTTTACTATTATACAGAACATACACAAAAAATTTTATGTAGTTAATTATTTTCAAAACTATTTTTAGCAATCACTGTCCCTGTTTGGGCATTTTCAAGAAAACACATTTCGAGTAAAACGCGTTTTAAAGTGTGACATATATCTTGCTTAAAGCAAGGGCATCTGCTTTTAATGAAACACTTGTAGTTTTTGTTTTAGTGAACGGAAAATAATAAACTTGGTATTTT
>BMAO01029556.1:0-20761 GCA_019973975.1 Trichonephila clavata | reverse complement strand
TTTTGTAGAGGGAGTGAGTATATATACTAAGGGCGATGGACCACATAATTTTGAACCATGGTCAAGAGATGAGGACAACACTTGAGCTGACACCCCCTCTCCTAATTTGCACAACCCACCAACAGGAAGAGGCTTGAGCCTTGACATAGTTAACATGCATCAGCCCCCTTCTACACTGCAGGTCTTCAGTGGCATTAGTCTCAAATTCATGACATACTGGCCGTAAGTCCATGACCTTAACCAATAGGTTTTATTTTCGTTACTCTAATGCTTTGTTTTACAATGTCTACTAAAATCATGTCTTTTATTTACGAAAGAGTAATTTCACAAGAATGTAAAATAATTTGCCAGGTATACTTGCTATAAATAATTCATTTTCCTACTGTTCTTCAAATGCATGTCTATTTTCCCTTTTTGAACTTTTGATCATTTTCTTTTACACTATGAAGAATATCAGAAATATAAACAAAACAGAGTATAAATCACTAAACATTGAAAAAGAACAAATAAATCACAATCACATAGGTCCTATCCTGAAGAATATATCAATTGTCAACAAAATAAATAAGTTGCACAGTAGTGAAATAGTTAAAATTGAACTGAGAATACTCTGCTGCAACATTTCTCAACATTGCTTTGGCCTTTCAGATTGATATAACTTGTAAAAAAATTTCACAGAACCAGCATTTTCTAAAACAGAATATTTTTATTAAATATTTAAAAACTACTATAGAAATTCATTGCAACATTTTTGTTATCATTTGCTTTCACTAATGTTTAATTATAAAGAAAATTTTTTTTTCAATGGGGCTGCGCATTGGTATTTTAAACCTTTGCAGACCTAGTGCATTCTACAGGAGCTGATACCACTTTTTAGCGCTGTACCATATAGGCAATACCAATTACAGTAAGCAATTTTGATGCCCAGTATCCTCCACAGAGGGAGGCAGCTGAGCTCTTGGCGATGCGAACTTTGTACTAGGATTTTAATTTTGCCGAGAGCATCCAAGGCAAACAGACACTCTAAGGATCTTTTACATGCCGTATAATAATACGACATGGCCGCTGTCGATTTTCTGCATCCAGAAAATCCACCGACTTGAGCTAGGGTCGAACCCCCAACCTTGGGTGTAGAAGGCCCAGCGACAAACCAACCACGCCACCCAGCCGGCTTATAAAGAAAAGTAATTATTGTAACTATTATATAAGTAAATATGCCAATGAGAAAAGTCACAAAAAATTATAAAAATAATCACAAAATCATTGCATACTGAAACAAAACTAAATAAAATCAGTTCTTGGATTATTACAAAATTAACTGCTTATAACTTTTGTTTATTTGATATTAATGAGAAAATTGCTGCTCTCTGTTCTTCTCCAATTAGCTTCCCAGATGTGGAATCTAAATTAATCAAACTAAGTGTCAGAGTTTAGAAACAGTTCTCTATTTTTTTTTTTTGGCCTTCTAGACAAAAATCCTGCTTCACAAAAATGTTGTCGCAAAAGGGGGTAACCTTTTCATTGCCTTTTCATATGAAGCTGGACATTCATTTTTCATTATGATTCAAAATTTATCAATGGCTAGAAATAGCTTGAAACACTAATTTTTAACATACCTGAAGCATTCATTGAATTTTTAAATTGTAGATCCTACAATTATGGTATTTACATAAAAATATTACTTGAAATATTATAAATTTTTTTTAATGTGGATATTTGAGGACCAGTCTCATTTTTCCGCAGACCAGCATTTTAAAATCCCTGGTATAAATAGATTTAGCTATGATCCTATTTCAAAAGAATAAGTATGCACAGTGATACTTTACATTGCTTGTAATCAATCAATTAAGCATATGCACCACAGGTTAGTCATTAATGCTATAAAAAAATTGCAAGTTTATTGAATGTATAAATTTTAAGAACAGAATATTATAAAGGGTATATATTCATCCGTATACTTTTTTTTCCTAAAAGTTACTGTCAAATTTAAGTCATATTCCTTAATATTAGATGTAGACCATCAAAGAAAAAAAGATAATTTTTTTCCCTTTGAATGATTACCTCTTATACATAACTCTGAATTTACTATTATATTACGCTGGAATATATTATTATAACAAAAGTGTAAAAGACTTACTTTCGTGTTAATGCTTTGAGAATATTTAACTTTGATCTTTTGTCCTCAGGAATTCCAACATAGAGCAAGCGATCAAACCTACAACAAAAGGAAAACCTTTCAGTAACTGAAATTGATTAAGAGAAAAGTAAAAAATATAATTGGACAGAGTGATAAAAATAACGTGTCACACTAAAAACTACTTATTTCAGTAAAAAATTGAAATTAGAACAAATTTAAAAAATACCGATATAAACATTTATTAAAGAAAATGAGGAACAAATTTTTTTTTCAAATTCTTAAAACAATTCTGATAGAAATACATTTCAAATTCACAAGAAGACATGTAGAGAGACATGTCTATTACAACTGCATATGAATTGGCAAAACGATAAGTCTACCTTTCTCCAGTGATTTAGAAATTGATATTATTATTCCCAAGAGTTTGAGAGAAAGAAAGTAATTACATATTAAACACCATCTTTCAAAACAAAAGAAAACACAAGAAGTACCTTTCCTTTTATTTAGTATATCTTCTAAATACATTTCCCTTTAGATATACAAATCAATTCAGGGAATGCTAAATTCAGCTGAGGAATATATTTCAAGACAAAATTCCATATCATGAGTACACTTTATTAATAGCCATTACAGAATAAACTAACAAACAGCTACATGCAAAGTTTTATTATGACAAAAATTAAGACGATGTTTGCATATGACAAATGTATTATTTCCTTCTAAGGCAGAAGACAATGATTTTAAATTTCCATTTGAAATCTCCTCAACCTTACACATTATGGTAAGTAAGGACTTAAGAATACTGACTGATAGATTATATTTGGTTGTTGATGACAATAAGATTCAAACTTTCACTCTCCAGTTAGTAAGTTTTGAACTTAGACAACAAATTTGCCATATTTCATTTTAATTAGAAATGTTTTTATTTACTGTAATTGAAATCTATATTGGCCATTTATGAAAAAAATTTATCCAAATACTCACCTTCCTGGTCTTAAAAGAGCAGGATCGATTAGATCAGGCCTATTAGTTGCTCCGATTACAAATACTTCAGATTTCTTATTGAGACCATCAAGCTCTGCCAGTAACTGAGAAACAACTCTGAAAATTAACATAAAATTACTGAAAAATAAATGCATTCATTAATACAGAATAGCAGAAATGTGTATCTATACACTTTTAAAAATAAAATAAAAAGAATGCTATGCACTTACAGTTTATGTTCCATAAAGAAATATCAAAGTTTTTTATATATATATATACACTAAATGAAGCTATACATCAATGTTTTGTAGCATTTTCATTTATTTCCAAATGGCTTCACTAAATGAACAAACTCAAACTGTTAAGCTGTACATTAAATTTAAATTTCCAATACAAATACAGCATGAATTTCAGACTACCACAATTGTCCACCTTCAAGACCAACAACTTATGAATTGCATAAAAATATTTATGATGTTAGGTGGCATATTGCAAAAAGCCAAAATCTGATCAGCTTAGCAGAAACTTCAATGAATTTAAATGAATTCTGCAGACCTTTTGTCATTATACTTCTAAATCTATTCAAAACATAGTCTAGCAATTAGAAATAACCAAGGTCAACTGAGCATGATGTAATACCATATAAAATTAAGACTTTTTGCAAATAAACTGTAGTTGTTGATGAGTTATAACTGGATGATAAGCCCAGCACCAAATATTTAAAGAAGAAATGCTACGAAAAATGGAGGAGGATGAAAATTTTCTACCAAGTATAATGTTTTTATAAACAAGGCAATATTTCATGTATCAGGCAGTTTGACAATACTTAAACACCAGGAATAGAAAATTCTTACGATGTACCGGATCAATCAAAAGACAGATCTAAAATAAATGTCTTGTGTGATTTATGGCCTGATTGAATTATAGGACAAATTTTTTTCCTAAGTAATTGTTCAAATTACCTTGATATGTTTGAAATTTTTTCATTTCTTCAAATAGAGGAAACCAGGTGGCAATCTAGTACCAATTTTTCAGAAGAGATGGCACACTGTGCCCCCTTGAAATTGGGAAACAAAAAGTTTTAAATCAAAAACTCCAACAGCCATTGGATTTTAAGAGGTCCAATATTGGGGCTATCTAGATCTCTAGACATAAAACCTATGGACTTTTTTTACATGCATAAAAGAAAAAACTGTTTGCCAGTCATCAATTCAAGACACTGATTAACTAAAAAAATTCAATTACATTAAAACTGTTCATTCCTACAATGCTTCAAAAGGTATGGTTAGAAATCTTGTATAGACTCTAAGTGCTGCATGTGAGTACTTGCCTGCATAATAAAATATAGCAAAAAAAAAGACTTACAATATTTTCTTAATGGAACATAATCAGCTATAAGCGCATGTCATTGTTTGTTTATTTTTAATTATTTTTTAAACTGTAAGGATACATTTCGGACACCTTGTAAATCAGAAATCCAGTAAACCATATTACATTCATAATTTTTAAATTTCTTTTTCACTGATATTTGATTCATTGATTTTATTTCTTTTTGCAAAAATTGCAAGGCCAACTTGTTTAAATAACAAGATTGTAGGGGTTTACAATGAGCTATAAATAAGATATCTGACAATTTTGAACAAAGTATGGATGAGGTTGAGCTGATATTTCACCTTTCACATCATAATTGAAAGACATGATTTGTACGGAATTTAGTAAGCAAAATCCCATATTATTCCATTTAATTGTTTAAAGCAGAAGTGAATACAAAACTAATGATTCACTAAAATTAGTTTTTCTATAATGTATTAAAACATTAATACACATATTTGGAACATAATGTTTTAGCCCATTGCACATGATTATATAAATCAAGGAAAATATATATATAAATGTTAATTCTCTTAATAAAAACATCATTATTCAAAATAGGCATGCTTTCAAGAATTATTTCATATATTGATCTATATATTTTACACGGTTAAGTATTTCCTTAACTCAAAAGACAACGATTTATAACCTTATTTAATTAACCAGTAAAGATGAAAACATTTGAAACGAAAAGCAAAGACAAAATGTTCAAAATTTTAAGAATTCATACCGATCCATAACTCCACCAGAATCCCCACTTCTTCCTCTATTTGGTGCTAAAGAATCCAATTCATCAAAAAATATTATACAAGGCACAGCACTTCGGGCTTGACTGAACACTATTAAAATAAAAATAATTTGATGCTTAGTTGATGGAAAAATTACAAAAAAGACAAAGACAAGATGACACAACATTCTGTCAAAATATAAAAACATTAAAAGTTTACTATTCTCTATATTTTACTATGAACTTATGGAGACTATTTTCTTTTTAAGACAATATTGTACAAACTTCACTTAAAAATACCCATCAAAATTGTGAATATCAATAAATGTATTAGGCAAAAATCTTATATTTTGCCAATACGAGAAAATAGTTTGATAATGCATTAAAAAATACTTTTAATATCATTCCTTTGCAAAACTTTCTAGTAACAAAAGCCAGATACTATTATTTTTTCTAAGAAAAAATTCTCACATAAAAAAAATGCATTACATTTTACTGCAGAAATGATAAAATAACAGAAAGCATATCATCAAATAATTTGACCAATAAGAAACCAATAACTTGACATTTAAAAAAAACCTTTATAACAAAAAAAATCAAGAATTATATTTACAAAATTAAAAAGAAATTTTTTTAAATGTGTACTCAATTCTTTTTTAACAAAGTTTTGAAAAAAACATGTCCCAAGAAAAAATAACTTTTTTTTTTACTCTAACATGACATAGGAGTCTGAAAGGTATATGAAAGGACAAAATTCATTAAAACAACTTATTATTTTTAAGGGCTTAAACTTAGACAGAATCTGAAAAGCTATTTTTTAAACATTGCAACAAATGTAAAATGTGTCCTAAAATTCAAATGGTAACTGGAGATTTTCTAAAGTGAATATTAAAAATTATAAAAAAAATTTTAAAAACAAACAAAATACATGAATAACAAATTTCTTCATTAAAAAGTCAGTTATGCAAAATATCAGAAAATAGTTCATCTTCTCAAAACATCATTATGGATTGAATTTATCAATGGATTCAAGAACAGAAAATGTGGAAAATCTTAAAAATGATTTTGACACAACTCACCATAAACAAATCCAATTTTTATTAAAATGCAAGAATGAATAATTAACTTAAATTCCTTCTACCATTTTTAAGCTTTTACACAGTTGAATTTTCATAACTTTTCCTACACAATGTTTCAAATTAAATAAATTTTTATTTCTTCTTGCACAGTTTTTCTATAACATGGAGCCCATTCTCCTTTTTAGAACACTAGATACCATAATTTAAGGAAAAATCACAAAAATGATAACTCAAAGAGTTATATATAGAAGAGAAAGTAGATGAAAATTGTACACATTATACAACACATAGGAGGGTATAAAATAGCATACAAAGAAATCACCAGACAATTATGGTGTTTTAGAAATTAGCATATGTATACAATGAACAAATCAGATGAGTCAGTTTGGTATAAGAAAAGTACCTTTAATATAGGGGGTTATGATCCCCCCAGAAGCAATACAGTACACACAGTGATGTGTGATGCTCTTAATTATGTGTTCTGTTAATTCTGTAGGAAGTGTAAGCTATTTCTCTTCCAAGGCAGTTGCAAGGGTGGCTAGGATCCTAGGAGGGGGACTGAGAGCAGCTACACATCATCCTAGAGCATCCCAAACATGCTCGATAGGGTTAAGGTCTGATGCTCAAGCCACTGCAGGCATTGAATTGTTTCCTGCTTAAAATAAGCATCCCTGATGCAAACACTGTGTGGTCTCCCATTATCTTGTAGCATGAAAGCATCACCTCTGCCCCCAGCATGACGGTGCATATAAGCAACCCAAGATCCCTATGGGTGTGAGCATTAACAGTTCCAGGGAAAAACCATGAAGGTCTGGGTGTCCACCCAAAGAGATACCACCCCAAAGACTGGCATTGCCTGATCCCTCTCTTTCACAGATGTGTCAAGAATAAAAACCAGTTCCAGGTTCTCTCCAAATGCAAATACGTCTACTATCACTTCTGAGGCTAAACTTGGACTTATCAGTAAAGAAAACAGACCTCCATTGATCACGCATCCAGCGTGCCCACTACAAATGTTCCCACTAATGGCAGGACGCAAATGGCTGATCACCTTGAATAGACCCCGTTCTTGAAGCCTTTGATACATGATTGACCTTGATACCAACCTTCCAAAACTTGCAGCGAGGGAGGATCCAAGTTAAACTGGAGTTGTGGTTCTATTCCTTCATGTACATAATAACAAATAATGGTCATCGGAACTCCTAGCCAAACCTTCTGGATACTGAATCTACACACTTGTTGCACACACACTTGAATCACAGATGTACTCACATTCAGCCATCTAGCCACTTCTATCTGACTTTGTCTTGCCTCTAGTCTTTCAATAATTCACCATATATATATTTTTATTTATTTTTTTTTTACATTTTTCTTGAAGAATATACCTACCATATAAAAAACATGTAAAGTAATGCAAAATTGAAATGATTAAAAAAATTAAATCACTAAACATGGTGAAAGCATTTTATTTCCTTTAAATTTCGATTTTTAATTTTTTAGAAATATGTGCATTTTCTCATATTTTCTCTCCTTCTCATGCCAATTTGTAGGTAAGCCATAAAAAAATCAAGGTTCCATTTGTATTTGAAAATCTCACTCTCTTTCATTAACTAATACTTATGTTTGGATTCAAGGGGGGGGGGAGTTTATCATTAATAAATTAGTGCTTCTTTAAAACTTAGAAAAAGATGAGCAATCCTAATTAATGCTATTAAAAGTTTTAAAGATTTATTCCACATACCTGCTCGAACATTTTCCTCACTTTGTCCTACATACATATTTATCAGCTCAGGTCCTTTTACACTAAAATAAAAAATAAAACAAAATTAACATATTTTTTTAATATTTAAACACAATGCAAAAAAAAAAAATTTAATTAGGTATTAAAATTATACCTTAAGAAATTCAATGAGCATTCAGTAGCTACAGCTTTAGCTAACATTGTTTTTCCAGATCCTGGAGGTCCATACAATAAAACACCTTTACAAAAAATGAAAATATTTTGTATAAGTTTCAAATTGTATCCTTTAAAAAATGCACACATGTTCTACTAAATAATACTTATATATATAAATACTGTTATTTATTTTAAAAGTAATATTTCAAAGTATTAAACTATTAAAAGATTTAAGTCATTTAAAAAAACCAAATGAATAAAATTATAGAATGTAAATAATAGGTAATAAAGAGCAAATATAGTATCATGTAGAGTACTAAATAAGAGAATAAATAATACATGAATAAGCAAGTCTTATCAAATATTTCAATTTGAAAAAGTCTTATGGTCTGCAAAACTATACAATATTCATTTAAAAGTCATAAGATAGTGTTTCATTAATATATTTTAATTTAACCTTCATTTTAAAGTAATAAATAAATCTATTTCAGGATATTTTTTTTTTTTCAAAAATAAACCTTTGATAGTGACATAAAAATTCCTTACAAAGAATTTGGGTAAGGTAATACATATTTTAAAATAAAAAACAGACAATCATAGTAGTAAAAATTTTTATTTTATATTTAATTTCATTTAGCACATGTCAAAAAAAAAGTCATACAAAATAATATACTATAATAAATATTACTTTACATCCACCAAACATCTTTAAAAAAAAAACAGACAAATTATTTTTAAATTAAAACAGCATTTAACCCATGGCAACTACTCCAAAATGTTAAATAATCATTGAAATATTAAATTTATTTTTAAGTACATATAATAACCCTATATCTAATACAATTAGATATATTAGATAGGCAATTAGACTAAAAGCTACATAATATTCACCAGAAAAAAATTCTGCCTAGTGATATCCAAATAAAATATTCAAATATATAAATTTTTATTACCTGACCTTCGAAGACCTGAGAAAAGTATCTCTGGATGTTCTAATGGTAATTGAATAGTATCTAATATTTCTTGTTTTACTTGAGCAAGACCCCCAATATCTTCAAACTTTACATCAGGAATCTATATATGAGATATACAAAAATATAAAAAGATTGAAAGTATTAAGACAATAAGACTACTGGAAATTAAATTGGTTACTGCGAAAGTAATATGCAAAATGTTATCAGTATATTTAAAATTGCAAGTACCATTAGAAATGTACTAATTAGGATCTTAAAAAAATGGTAATTCATTCCAGATTTGCCAAATGTTTGAAAAATTAAGTAACCACTTTAGAACTTATAGAGCCACTTCTGAAAATGTATATATAACAAGCTTTAAAAAAACTTGATAGATGATAGGTTGATAACAGATATGCAGAACAAAATCATATTCTGAAGGAGCTATGACAATTTTTTTAATGTAGTTGCATAGGAAAGTGAAGTGAGAAAGTTTTTATTTTTAATAAAGATGTAGATTAATTTTTAAAAATTGACACTTTAATGAAATGCCCTAACACTGAGATTCAAAGCATTTACATAAATAAAACTAATTACAAACTTTAAAAAAAGAAAGAAAAAATACTGAAAGTAAAAATTATGAACTGTATATAATATCAATGGATTTTCCAAGAATTAATGAAAAACTTTTCATTTCTTCAAAATTGAAACAAATATAAAAACAATAATATTTATATGTATTATTACTTTTCAAAAAAAATAATCTAAATCATTTTCTTGAGCAGAAGAAGTGAAATTGAACAGTAAAGTATTGATGCAGCGTCAGGAGAAAAAACTTGCATAAATTAAGAATGCTATGTTAAAAAAGCAAAAAAACAGTGAGAAAATAAATTATTTAGCAGCAATAAAAATACTATTTAAATGGCCAAAAAAGCAATATTAATTCCTATAATTAAGTTTATATAAAATTATATATTGGGGAGGACCTCACCACACTAAATGAGTATCTTGTATAATGAATGATTCACATAATGAGCAAACACATTATTGAAAGAATGTCTCATTTAACAAGCAATGTTTCAGATAACAAGCATAAATACTTGAAATGTATATTGGTGAAGCCTTTTTTTCTTCTCCTTTCCAAGGAAATTTTCGATAAATGAGAAGTATGGAAGGAAATAATGCAAATTAAGCAATGATGAAGTAAAGGAAAAAAGATACTCAGAATCTGAAGCAGAAATGCAAAAAGAAAGTAAGTTTGCTGGGGAGGGGGAGGGGGGGAATGATTGGTAATCTATTTGACTTTTGATGCAGTCAAACTGGAAATCAACAGGACAGTCTGAAATTGGAAAAGGAAAGCAAGAAATGTGTGAAATTTACAAGGATTATATGGAAACCAACCAGGCAATATGAGATTTGTTTATAAGAGTGTCATGGTAGTTTCAAAGGGAGGGACTATTTAATTATACAGAGACATTAACTGTGGACTTAAATCAATGAGATTGTGCCTTTGACAAAAATAATAGAATTAAATCATCAAAAAGCTTATGGATTTACATCGTGTTTCAGAGAAAGTCATGAAGGAGTTTGTCTAAGGAGGGAAGGTAACAGCAAAGCCACAATTTTTAAGTACAATAAAATAAATGCTAAAAGCGTGAAAAACTGTTACATCATTCTTTGATAAATATTTTAACAAAGCAGTGACCAAGAGTACTACTATTTATTTAATGATAATGTTTTGTTTCATTTTCATCGAATTCTGAAGCATCAGCAAAAACAAACAACTTTAGGAAGCTTCCTAAAAAAAGATTATGTGAAAAGATAAATTTGATTCATACTTCATTTTTTTAACATTTTGCTAAATAAAAATTTCTTACAATAAATAAATTTCTGGAATGAGTTATGCTCTTTAAAAAGGTCCCTTGTATTTATTTTGATATTTTTAAAATTTTAAAATATTCTTAACTATTAATTGTGTGATAAAAAATTAACAGAATTTTTTATTGAATAACTTTGATAAACTGCACAGACCTTTTTCGTTTAAAAAATTTGGCATTTTTTATGGAAATTGCAGCAATTACAAACATTAAAGATTCTCATATTTATTACCTTTGGTGCTCCTATTGCCTCTGCAAATTTTGACTGTAATGTTTCAAGAGCATATATCAAATCTTTTTGCACTAATGGTACTGATGCTAAAATTATATCTTCCTCTTCTTTTAAATTCAAGCCTTTTTCTCCTCTAAAAATAAATTTACAAATTATAATAAATCCATTTATTTTAAAAAATACAGTCATGAAAAATTACAATTATTTTTGTAAAATGAATAATCTGTTGATATAACATGTTTTCTCTTTAATAATTCATGTTCAATCAGCTATTTAAATGAAGAGGACAGGTGTAATTTATTATATTATCTCTAAGATTGTTTTTATGTTATGATTTCTGATTTTACAAAAAAAAAATAAAGAAATGCTGTATATATGTTAATATCTTTGTTAACCTTGGTTAATTTTGATAAATTTATTTTGGTATTTCAAGAACCACCACAGCAAAGCAGATCTTTATTATCATGAATGATTTTGACAACATTCAAGTTGATATCTCATTCAAATTTCATATTATGCAAGACTTACTGAGTTTTAATTAAATTTATCCAGCAGGATTAATCATTTTATCCCACAGTCAAGTGAAATAAATAAAATAAACAAATTGGACAAGAAATCCATCCATCGGCTTAATCATCAAGTTACCATAATTGTCTTGTTCATTTTGTGAAGATATGACTACTTGTATTCCATATAATTTAGTTTAACTGATCATTTTGATATTCGATCATAAATATGGAATAACAGAATAATACATATAGATCAGTGTTTCCATCTAAAGAGACATCAGTTCACATATATACACAATAAACCCACCAAATTTGTCTCTTGCATTTGATAGCAGATTCCGTGGCTGAGAGATATAAATGTAGCTTTTTATTTACAGTGAAATACATTTAATGCAAAAACACATAAGACAAAATATCAGTTAACATGAAATAATACAATGGTCCCAAAAAAGTAACATGCGTTTTTTTTTCACTTAACACAAAACAAAAATCACTTAATACGAAAAAATTTTGCTTCTGGGAATGAAGATTTAATGAAATATTTGAGAAAGTTCTGTATTATTGGACTGTCCTACTGTCTTATCAGAAGAATTCGTTGCAGTAAATGATAATATGTATACAGCGACAATTAGGGCAGACAAAGACATTTTGGAGTTTGTTAAAAGTTCAAAAAATATCATTGAGAAAGATTCTGATGACAAAAATGAAATAAATATTGCAACTTCTGGTCCCACGTCAGCCAAAAGGAAGAACATCATGAAAAGTATGTGCAGTTATTTAGTCACTGATACCATATGGTGAAATAGATAACAAAATGGAGGACATCAAACAATTTGTTGAAAATTTGAGGTTAAGAAAGACAATGTGAAGCAAAATATCAGATTATTTTCCAAAAACTCAATAAATGTTTTGTTTTTCAAAAAACTTGAAAACTTTGTACTAAATTTCATTACATTCTAGTCTTTGTTTCATTGATTTTCATCAAGTACACAGATATATACATATATGTCTGAATAAAATGTATAATAAATTTAATTTTGTTGAACATATGGGGATTTTTTTGCAATATCTTTTGACACGAAATTCTTTTAACATGACAAAATATTTCAGTCCCTTCAATTTTGTGTCAAATGATTTTCACTGTAGCTAAAATGTAAACTTTTACCTGTATTACATTGTACAGAGGATAGAAAATAGTTTAAAATTAATATTTAAAGGAAAGCTTTCTTATTTTTCCTTTTATAGCATATTATATATCCTATTATCTTATTATTTTAGTTGCACTAATTTGTTATCTAAATATTTTAAAAGAGTTTTATTTTTTTATTTAAAAATAATTCATGGTTAGTAATTTTCCACATGTGGATTTCTAGAAAATATATGCAAGCTACTGATTTAAAAATGATCTTGTCTTACTTAAAAATGTTATATGTTTAACTTAAAAAGTCTAAAGGCATATCAGACAGTTATTTCAATTTACAATTTTTAATTGCAGAAACAAACAACTTACACAAATTTTCGTATCCTTCTATATGCATTTCTTATTGCCTGATTGACTAGTGCACATAAGTCTCCTAAGACAAAACCCTATATAAAAAAAACCAATAATTATTCTACAATGTAACTCAGTACAAATAAATTTTCATAAAAGACATTTAAAAATTAAAATTAGAGTAATTTAATATAAATAATAATTACTGCAGTTCTTTGAGCTAAATAACACGTTGATACATCATTTCCAACATCACATACAGTAAGGAGATCTTGAAGAAGAAGAGATCTTTCCTCCTCAGATGGAGCCTATAAAAAATACATTAAAATAATCAAATTTTTTAAATCAACTTATGCTTCATGATATATTGTAGAGTTTCATTTATAGAATTCTATACTTACTGCCATTTGTACTGTATGCAGAAAGGAAGAAACCAAATCATTGCTTAGCTTCTTTTCAGTAGAAGTACCAATAATAACAACTGGAAAAACACTATCCTGATTTACATTTTTCAACTGATTTGCCAATGAATGTATGACTCTAAAATCTAAAAAGTAATTGAATAATTAAGATAATTTTTTTATAAACTGATTTGTACAATATAATCTACATATATATATAAATGGATGATTGTACATGTGAAATCACATCACTCCGACACCGTTCAACTGATCACTATGAAAATTGACATGTGTATGCATTTTTATGGAAAAGGTTTTTGTGCTATCCTCTTTGTTGAAGCTCACCACAAGGTGGCACTACATTATATCAACTTCTGCACCACTCAAACAATAGCCAATTGCCAAGTTGGTCACCAAAAATGATACCAACTTGGCTCTATCACCAACTTTTCACTATGTTTCCATTGAATTGCCATTATAACATAAGAAACAGTGTTGCATGCGAATATTATAATTTTAACATAAAATAAATACAACATAAAGTAATATTAACCTATTACACAAAACCAGATATAAATTATTTACACTATTTTAAGTGTTCATTACACAAGATTTGTAGCAATGTGTTACTATTGCTGAGCAGAGATCAGCTAAGGAAAGTTCTTTCAAAAATCGGCCCACAAGAGAGTTACGGGGCATTATAAATAAAAAAAAATTTTTATCAGCTTTTAGACTTTCAGACTAAAAATGTAACAAAATTTTTTTTTTGTTTCAGTTGAGATACGCAAAAACCTTTTTTGTTTGTTGTTGTTGTTTAATTTGCAATTCATGTAAAATTAACTCATTAAAAACTTCTTTATTCTTCAAACTGTGCTATTTAATTTTTCAATTCCCCTGTGTAAAGTACATTAATAAAGCTAGTGTAATTGCCAGTTAGTACATTAATATAACTAAAAACTCTTTTATTATATTATGAAAAAATATTTTATTTGCCTTGTGGCTTCTAATGAACTTTGAACTAAATGCATACAAAGATAATAATAATCCTTCTGTAATTTTCCTGTATAAATGAGAAAACTTTCAAAATATAACCATAACACATATATAAATTTTATCAAAAGTAGAATATAAAAACAAAAATTTACCTTCACTAACTGTTTCTCTTTCTTTCCCAACAAGATGAATATTTTTTAGAAGTATCACGCAGGGAGCATATGTTTTACCTAAAAAAATAAAATACTTATAAATATCTATGAAAAACAAGTCAAACCATGCATAAATGGAAAGAGAACAATATAAATATGGTAAATACCTTTCAAAATTTTATTTTTCAGCTTTGCTTCTACAACAGCAGATATTTCCCCAACAAATTCATGACAATTTACCTAGAAATAAAAATTTATCCTTTTAAAATTAAAATAAATCATCTCTTGTTTAATGAGGGACATATCAGAAATAATATTCTATTTCTGCATTTGTTTAATTCTATAGCTGAACTTAAACTGAACTGAAAGTAATTTCACAAATCAGCTTTTGTTTACTTAACCTATTTTGAGACAAGTAATTCATATTAGCTAAACTACTATATATATTCGAATCTAAGCAGTCATTGATTCTAAGCTGCACCCCTAATTCTAAACACCTTTTTGTGAAAAAGTAAAAAATAGTGTAAAATGGTTTATCATTATTTGATATGTACAAAATAAAAGTTAAATTGAAACTAATAAGAAGGGAATGATTGAATTTATTTTACCAGTATTAAAAACTTTTAAATACATAAATGAACCTGTAATTACTCTAACCATCAGTATTGTGTTCAATTTCCCCCATCCAACAAATTTTTCTTCTTTCAAATCTATGCCGCACCCCCCTTTTCAGTAGCATTAACATGGGGGGGGGGGAGAGACCAGCTTAGATTCAAATAAATAGAATATATAAGAAAAATTTAAATACAATAAAAAAAGTATTGAAAAGATTTTTTTCATTTGTAAGTGATTTTTCAAATATTACAGAATAAAAAATTTACATTCCTTTCAAATTGCTATAAATCAATATTTAATCAATATATTTTTAAATGAAAATCAAAACAATGCATGTATTATTTTCTAAACAATAAACTTTACACAAAATTGTTCATAGATATTGCAAGAATATCAAAGAAAATATACACTAGTGATAAACATAATTATTTGAAATATGACTTCCATAGCAATAACAACATTTCTTTTGTACTTTATAATATTTTGAAACACAAACACATCCACTAGTAGAAACATTTGCTTCAATAAAATTATGCTTAACATCTTGTTTCATTACTTTTTTATCTTAATTCCTGAACTTAATAAAGAGGATACTGAGTTGAAATACAATTCATAAAACTTCCACATTAAGTGAAGACATTGAGAACTAATTGATTTATTATGGAAAAACTCACTGTTTCATATACAATGAAAAGCCAAATTATTATGATCACCCCTTCAACACACCATTAGACTATCTTTATCCCTTAATGTTGCATGAATTTTTCTTGAAATGGAATACATGCGATGTTAGTAGATGGTAAGAGAAATCTAATATATCTGATGAATTGCCTTTTCCAATACCTTCAGGTTGGATGGTAAGCTACGGTTTCCTAGGAAAGCAAAACGGTTCTATAGGGTCCATAATATTATGGTGGGTAACATCATAAAAATTTTACTTCTGTAAACCAGTTAGTGTGGTTTCCTAAAGAGCGGTGAATGGAAGAGGAACATAAAAAAAAACAGAGCCAAACTATACTTTATGGGTATCATGGCGGTAGAAAACATTTCATTGAACGTTTTTCTCGATGGTGGTGGACATTTTCCTTAAGTAAAATGAGTGCAAACATTGCATTGACTAATAGAGAGGATGAAATTTTAATTTATTTAGTATGAAATCACGTTCTGTATAATATCAGGCATCCAGACTATAAAAAAACCCAAATAATATGAAATCAGTAATTTTAAGATATTATCCTATAAATCTTTTCAATGTAGTTTTGTTTAAAGAAAATATTGCAAAGCACCGCATGGAATTTAATAAATGATTCCTTCAAAGAATAGCAAATGTAAACTTTTATTAGAATTCTATTTACTTATATTATGTATATTTAAATATTAGTGAGTCTATCCTATTTATTGCATAGTTGTATTCAATGTCATAAGATTGGAAATTTGAAATGTATATAAAACAAATTTGAAGACATTCTAATTAATTTGTTAACAATTCAATTTGGTATAAACATTTTTCTCCATACATTGGGGAAGCTTATACATTCTTTTAGACTTTTTAAACATGCACTTGCATATTATTGTAGAAAAATGTCAAAATTAACTTATTCAAAACTACATAATTTTTACTGTTAAGCCTAACTCCATTTTAAAAATTTATATATATATATATATATAACCATTGCTATAATAAAATACACCAAAATGCATAGTTTATAATCATTCTAAATTCCATATGTTCCAAATTCAGATCACACTGGTGTGATCACGAGCCTCAGAATGAGGAAAACACAATCTCAAATATTATACCATATTCCCTGAAGTGATCACATATATGTGATCATGGTACTGAATGGGTTAATCATTAAAAAAAAAAATTTTAAATACTATTTTTTTTTTCAGATTAGACTTTTTTTTTCTTTTTATTTCTTTAATTTAAACAAAAAATGTTATAGCTTTGTATAAGTTAAATAATAACAAAATTTCCAGATATTTTAATAATGCTCTATCTGAATCATCCATTGTCAACAGCCATCAGAAATTTTCAGCTGTCTCAATAGTTGTTTACAATTATGGCCATGGAACATTCCTTTTATAGCAAACCATGCACTCAACATTAAAAGATAGACATCATTTTAGTGACTTCATTCACTGCAATATTGTAGCCGCTATAGAACGATGCCATTTTCCTAGGAAACTGTAGCTGTACTGAATCCAGCCTCCTAATGCCTTGTTTGATCTAATCCACAGATTCTCAATTGGATTGAGATCTGATGAGTGTACAAGACAACTAAGCAAGATAATGTCACTGTCAGGCTTTTTGAATCATCTTCTGATAATGTTAGCCATATGACAAGGAGCATTTACCTGCTTAAAGTATCCATTCCCAGCAGAGTACACCATTAACATATCAGGATGTACTTGATCTACAATAACACTTAAACACACTTGGACAACCAGATGTTCTTCCACACAAATCAAATGATCCATACAATGCTATGAAAACATCCCTCAAACCATATTATTGCCACCACCAGCTTAAAGAGTTGTGGCAATGCAAGTGGGGGTCCATGCTTTTGTTCTGTTTTTTCCATATTCCCACCCTGTCATTTGCATGGGGTGATTGAAAATATGATTCACTAGACCACAGGACTCTTTTCCAGTCCTCAACTCTCCAAACCTTGAGTTCCTTAGTGAACTGGAGGCATCAGCTCTTGTTCATGGCTGACAGTAGAGGTTTTCAAACAGGTCTTCAGCTACTATAGTCTATGCCTTGTAATGTGCAGCAAACAGTTCATTCAGAGACTTTTGTGGTAGCTCCTTGATTAAGATTCCCTGCAATTTGATGTATTGTTGTTCTTCTGTTTTGAGTGCACAACTTTCGCAATTCTTTCTGAGTGAGCATTCTGTGGCCAGTGATGACCACAAGCCTGACTTTGAGACACAGTTTTCAACTTACTAATTTACTATCTGGAAACATTAATATTTTCTGCTCTTGAATACTTCACAAGTGCAGCCATTTTACTGAAAATAGTTCCAATGCTTTGAGCACCCTCAATCACCCTGAATTTAAACCCAGTTAAATCACGTTTTTTCTCCATTTCTTCACAAGCTAAATAATTCAATCGATTCTTTTCTATTCCTGCATTCCTTATTAATAGCTATATCACTCTCTAAGTTGCAACAATATGAAGTTATGATTGATTTTCGTATAAGTGCCGCTCAGTGTAAATACCTTTATTGGAAAAAAACTTCAAAATAAATTATTATTTTTTTCATTACAATATAAATAAAAGTCTTTTACAAAATATTTCAAACAAATATTTGTCTAGTTCAAAAATTTTAATTAAAAATTCCCCCTAGAATAAATCATTTTACAATGAATAACTTTAATTATGCAATGCATACTAAAGGAAGAAAAACTTGCAATGTGCAAAAATTTATTCTTTAGTTAGACTCAGAGAACAAAATTTTTTTTTAAGGTGATGGGACATAAAATTGTTGTGATACATATGTACAAAATAATTTATAATTATTTATTATTATTTTATAAACAATACACATTAAAAGCCTACATGTAATAAAAAGCTAATGAGAAAAACACTACAAGAATATTCAATATACAATACATGTTCAACATATAATTTAGTGAATTCAAGATTGTTTTAGTTTTTATTACTTTCAAAACAAAGACTGTATTAAATCAGTTACAGTAACAAAACAATTTCTAAATTCTAATTATTTTAATATCAGAATGAGTATTCTTACTTGATATAAATGTAGATTTAAGCTTCTGCAGACAGATTTGATAACTGTTGTTTTACCACAGCATGGTGGACCAGAAAATAGAATATTGCAACTAAGATGAGACTTTTCACTTCTGTAAAATAAATGAGAAAATATTAGAAAACATTCTGGAAATTAATTATTAATAAGCAATCAACAAAAGTTATTTAAAAAATTTAATATATAACTTTATTTTATTACATAAGAATAACATTTATTATAAACTGAATCTAAATTTATAAGTATTTAATTTCCTGACTTATAAAGCTAAATCATCTAACCTATCAAAAAACAGTTCCTCAAAACAAACCAGAAAAGTAAACAGTTTTTAAAGTATATTCCTCTGTATGATAACAAATTTTTAAATAATCGAAACATATGTGTTAACATGAATCATTGTCTTTTAAACTAAACTCAGTAATGCAACAGCCCATGAGGGCCAAGGCCTACTGTGCCCATCTCAGTGTTCGTGACCTTGGTCCTAGAGATGTTCCAGTCGGGTGGTCAGTCTGATGTAAAACTCACAGTGTTTGGTTCCCAAGCAAGCTTGATACTCATTTATTGCCCCACTGAAAGGATGGAAGGCTGAGTCGATCTTTGCCAACCCGAGGTTTGAACCACACATCTGTAACGTGGAAGCACAATATGTAATACTCAGCCATTGGAAGTATTACATTTAAAAACTTATGTGCTAAACCATACAGAAAAAATATATGAAATTTCAGCAAGTTATAAATATTTCATAAAGAGAGATGACAGTTATTTTCCTTTAATTTAACTTCGTAGAAATGTTAGAATACAATAATTTTGTAGCATTTTAAGTAGGCCAAGATAAACCAATAACCAGATTTAGCATTATAAAGTTATATTTCAGTTACATATATCCATGAATTTGGAACCCTTCTGCAATGAATGCTAATGGCTAGGACAAAAATTGTAAAATTTGGAAGTATTTTGAGCTGTGAAAGAGCATGTCATCCCATCATGAGTGATATACAAAGAAAAACACTAAAATAAGCTTACCATTATATTTTTTAGTTGATTTTTTTAAATGCTATGTAAAGGATTAAAAACAAGGCATCCTATCAAATGCTCATCAATTCTAATACAAGTTTTTTTTTTTCAATGTACAAGCCTTAGACTTACCATGAACATTATTGATATAAATTAATCAATGTAAAATAGTTTATCAAGCCAAAATTTTTGACATCAATAATATGAGTTTACTAAATAATTAAATTAATAGTTTTTTTTAATATATTATTTGAAAATTCAGATGTTTCTTATATTTTACATGATTTGTATACCAGATGCTGCTTGTAACATACCATATATCATTCTTGAATCTCAGTATTGAAATATTTTTATACTTCTGTAAACAATTTGATTCAAATGAAAAGAAAGATATAAAATGGGAGATTGCTTAATGTATAACTAGAATTTTAATAAATATTTCTGAAAAATAAAACAAAATGAATGCACATTATATGGAACAAACAGGACAATTCTGATCAATGCCATCATATTTAAAGTGATTTACTTTTCTAGTAAGAATTTTAAAAAAA